>JAUIMM010000205.1:8325000-8365000 GCA_031769625.1 Taudactylus pleione
TACGTATTTCACTGCCTGCATCCTATATACGTATTTCACTGCCTGCATCCTATATACGTATTTCACTGCCTGCATCCTATATACGTATTTCACTGCCTGCATCCTATATACGTATTTCACTGCCTGCATCCTATATACGTATTTCACTGCCTGCATCCTATATACGTATTTCACTGCCTGCATCCTATATACGTATTTCACTGCCTGCATCCTATATACGTATTTCACTGCCTGCATCCTATATACGTATTTCACTGCCTGCATCCTATATACGTATTTCACTGCCTGCATCCTATAATGTGGCTTCTCTTGTATTTAAAACCTATTCAGAGCAGCTTCTGCAATCATAAAAGCAGATGTCAACCTGTATTTCCATTTGAAAGAAATTGTGATAATTAATTATTTCCAAATGCAAAGAGTTCATGGTGTATATTAAGCGAGATCTATTGTCATCCAGGTGTTTTTTTTTTACATTGATGAAAACATTCTAGTTACTTTGAAATGCCGAGTATCCATTCCTTTGTTAGGCTATTTGCATTGTATATTTGCTATTTCATTTCTTTATAGCCAAGTGTTTTGTTTCTGTGACGTTAACTAAAGAATGTTCGTCACTGTGTCAAGGAAACGTTCTCCTGAAGGCGCTATATAATGTATCCTAATATAAACAGCTAACATAATCTGCCCTCTGCTTCCAAATAAACCTATTTTTTATTTACTTTTGATTAAACGCAAATGAATGTTTTTTTTTTTTAATTATTATTATTTTTATTATTATTTTGTGTGTAGCTACAATGAAGAGGATATAAAAAGTGAATTAGATTTCACTGGGTGTGCCGAATCGTTTACACTTGATAAAAGATGAAATCGCATTTTAGCACACTTACCTTATTCTCAGCAATTGTTCTGTTACCACTGCAAATATTACAGAGTCCAAGAGCTGATGTCAGATGATCAGCGAGAAACTGGGAGGATCCCAAGAACAGTTGAGTGTGAGCTGATTCAGGATTTGGTGGACAGTTGCGTCCCTGGAGACATGGTGACAATCACTGGGATTGTCAAGGTGTCTAACGTAAAAGATGGTAGGTGCCACCCTAGCTTTAACATGCCCATTAGGTGCCTGCTTTTGTGTTTGCAACTCATCCCTTTAAATACTGATACTTATTACACATGTATTAGAGTCAGAGCCGTAACTAGACCTTTTGGTACCCTGTGTCAGAAAGATCATCCGCGCCCCCCCCCCATCATTCTTTAAAGGGTGTGGGACGTGGCCTTGCGGAACTCCCCTGTAACGCATGCCAAAATTGAAACCGCAGACCTTACCCCAGAAGACCTCATCTCCCAGTATTACACACATTGAAACACCAGCACTTGCCCAGCACCCCCATGTCTGTGTCCCCAGTTCCTACATCATAAATCATACAATGTGTACAAACAGGATACTGCAGAATACATTTTGGGCGTAAATTTTCAAATCCGTGGTCTCAGTCTCGAGGCCGGTCTAGTGTGTACCGACCTCATAAGCCACGGGACCCGACGACGATGCCGTCAAGGATGAAGCGACGTCGGGGGCCATGCTGCATTCAGCAGCATGGCCCTCACTAGCAATGTCACTGACGACGTATCGTCAGCGGCATAGCGGGTACACACTTAAAGATGTGCCCCTTCCGGATCAGACGACATATCGTCTAGTGT
Source organism: Taudactylus pleione (assembly GCA_031769625.1). Taxonomy (NCBI): domain Eukaryota; kingdom Metazoa; phylum Chordata; class Amphibia; order Anura; family Myobatrachidae; genus Taudactylus; species Taudactylus pleione. Next base: position 8,326,693 of record JAUIMM010000205.1, read on the forward strand.
GTAACCGGCATCAGAAACATATGGTCTAATCTATTAAAATGAGACTGTCCTTTCTCCAACTATAGCTGGGTACACACCTAGCAGTTATATCTGCAGATGATGGTTATGCATACACACTGAACAACCATCATCTGTCAGTGTGTCCCGCTGGCTGGGGGTTGCACCTCCTCCCCCCTCCCCGTGGCTGCTGCTGTAAGTAAAGGGGCGGTCGGCTGATCGCCCCTACACACAGCATGATGGACAGATATATCTGGGAACTGCTGTACAGCACAGCCGGCGCAATATGTCTGTAAGGCCCATCACTGGTACACACTGGCTGATGGGCATTATATATATATATATATATATAAATTACACAATATATTGCCCAATCAATTGATCGGCCAATATATCTGCCAGTGTGTGCCCAGCATCAGACACTGTCCTTCCTCCATCTGGTTCCAATCCTTATTCAATAGATCTTTAAATCACCTTGTGTATGAATACACTGAGTGTATACTGTATAAGTGTTCCTGCCATTTGGATGTATCAGGATAGTGATACCATTGATTTAATTACAGGGCAGAGGAACATCTTTTGTGTTTTTTTCTGCCACTGAAAATGGGGAACTTTCCCACTTAGCATCTCAGATCCTGGGTGTGTACAAGAGAGTTTATCATCATAATAATAAACACTGTCAGAAAGAGAAGGCCTGTGCCTAAAGGTATCAGAGGTGGAGAAGCCATTATTTAACTGCACAAAGCATAACTAACTCTTCATTCATCAACTTCCAGAGGGTGGGCCACAGAGGTGAATGTGTTTTACAAGTGCCCCCCACACACGTCCATCATGGCCACAGGCTTCTGTAATTCTTAGCCATTAACACCTGGATGCAGAGGGCAAGAGTCTACTACTGACCCCGGGCAGCACTGAACCCCCAGATTGCTGTAAGATTAGAAGCACTCCGTGTGGCCGGCATTTTAGCGCGCAGTCTAGCTCTCCTCACATTACTACTCTACTCCCTCCCCCCTACCTACTGGTCCAGACGCTCCCTGATCCTGGCCGAGTGTAGTGGGTGCAGTCTGTGGGCTTGATTCAGCAAGGATCGCGGCAGCAAGAGCGTACGCTGTTCTGCTGCGAAATTATGCAAATGACTGCGATCGCAATGCCGCCGCAGCACAAGATAAAGACGCCCGCTTCCCTTTTATTCACATCCGTAATACCTTGCAAGTCTGCGAAAGCATCGGTACCATCGGAGCCTCACGCACAATTAAGGCAGGTCAGACCTCACTCACAAACTGCTAAACTTCCTGTCGGTATCTAGAGCTCAGGCTGCGTATGCCGTCGCAGGGGCTTAACTATGCACGGCTCTGTAACGGCGTTCAAAGGCACTGGCATGCCTGCGTTCGCTCGACCATTACCACCCACAAACGGTACTTCCTGTCAATCACTCTGCGATGGGTCTGCATACACACTGCGATCTCGATCGCAGTGGCTAGTTTGCGCACGCACTGCGATGCATGCGCAGATCGCGGAAAATCGGCCGACTGCATGCGTCTTAGCACTTGCGATCCTTGCTGAATCAGGCCCCGTGTCCCCAGTTCCTGCACCCTAATGCACAGGGAGGAGGAGACATCAGTGCGGAGAGGAGGAGGAGGCGGCACTGTGGTCTCTCCCCACACACAGTGGGTGCAGGACAGGAGCCAGGACACAGTCACAGGCGGAGCTCCGGAGAGAGAGAGAGAAGGGCTGTCTGGGTGCACCTCTGCATAACATACATCTCAGCAGGCGCCAGGCAAATACAGATTGTGGTGGTGGCGGTCGGTTCCGCCCCAGGGCATCCAGCGCTCTGTGCGACGGCACCGCGCAGCAGCACCCTTGTTATGCCCCGAGTAGATTAGAGCCGTTCCTTATAGTACCTAAATCTAATTGACATGTGTCCGTAATAAAGTGCATACATTGGAAACCCTGAAACGGGTTGACTTCTTCCAAATCACTACTAAGGATTAGGGGTGATGTTTGTACATATATAAAGAATAAATATGCCTTATATTAGGAAAAATCTGGGGAATGGAAAAATAAAATTTAATTTGCTCTGTGAGCGTTACCTTAGGGCTTCTATGAGAATTGATGAACCGGCATAAGAAGTGTGAATCATATCAGCCAATGAAACGTCTGCTTACATTTTACAAACAGCGTTAAATATAAATGACAGAATCTGGTTGATCTGAAATGCAACAACACTCACCCCTGTGCATCCCTTTCATAAATGTGTTTTATGTTCATGCAGATTACATTCTGCTCAATGCATAGAAGCTGCATAGATCCCTAATGGAGCATACACACGGTCAGATTTGTCAGATTTGTCAGATGAACAATTAAACGATTTGAACGATTTTACCAAAGTTTTGAACGATTTGAACGATTGAACGATTTTTGACTGCATTGAAATGAATGGAATCGTCCAAGTCTGACTGCAAACACATCAGATGTCAGAAATCGTTATCTGACCATCGGGAACGCGCATCGTTGATCGTCCATCGTTCAGGCATGTCAGATATGAACGATTTTCCTTCAGATATGAACGACTGAACGATTTTTAAATCGTTATCGTTCATATCTGAAGGAAAAATCTGACCGTGTGTATGCTCCATAACATCGCTTCAGGCCTGATCTAAACATTTGTGGCAACAGAGAGACAAGACAGTGGTGTTCATATTGTACATCTAGGAGCATTGTATGTTAAGACATTTACGTTTATGGCGTTAGAAGCCGCACTGATCGCTTATGTTTCCCATGTACAGGAGGGTTTAAGAACAAGAACAATAAATGTATGTTCCTGTTGTACATTGAGGCGAACTCCGTCAGTAACAGCAAGGGACAGAAAGGGAAAGACTCGGAAGGCAGTGGCAGCTCTGGAGCCTCTATGGACTTCTCATTGAAAGACCTCTATGCTATTCAGGAGATCCAAGCTCAAGAATATCTCTTCAAATTAATAGTCAAGTAGGTGTGTTTAATGTTACTGCCATTACGGCTCCTTACTGTGCGTTGTCATCAATGATGCATGTGTCCTTTACACAAGTAGTAGGTAATCGCTTTGCTAAGCAGCATTCGGCTCTACGTGCCGGCTTCATTAGCCATACTGACAGATCAGACTATCCTGACTGATGATGTATATCCGTCTAATATTAGGGCTCGACTCATACCACTAGGATTAATGTGCAGAGTTCACCTTAACTTAGTGGGGGGAGTAACTTCAGTCCTTTTAACTGTATCTGTGCACATACACAGGCACTTGTCTTCCCTACACTTTTTTTCCTTTACAACACTACACTATACTTTGCAAACATCCGGGACCGTGTGAAAGTGGTCCTCTTACATACAGGTAAAATGTATCTGTAAGGTTCTGCTGACCATGGAGCTGATTCTGAGTCTGATGCATTCCTGGCTGTGGATGTCTGCTTACTACGTTATGGTAATGCGAGTATTTGCCTTTTGCATTGTAAAATCCGTGCAGCTGCCTGTGGAAGGCTTCCCTGCCTAGTGTTCTTTCCTACGTAGCTGCAGCTGCCATTAGTATCCTGGTCTTACACCAGCCCCATGCTGGGTGCTGAAGATCCGTTTGAAACAGGCGTCCCACCTCCGCCTCCACGCTCCGGATGAGCACAGAAGGTTGGCCCACGGAACACGAGATTGCAAGGTCGCCACCCGGTTACCCCCCAGGAATGCCTATTTCACAGATAGTGTAATCCGTCGATGGGCATAGCAATCTGTATGCACTAACAATCTACGTCCGTGTGCAGGTACCTGATCCGGCGCGGGCAGGTTTCTGTCTTTGGTGTATGCGCGGTATGCTGAGATCCGTGCGCATTACGATCTGCATGTGGCTCAGCAACAGCCCTATAACTTTACGGCCACCCATTTCTCCATTTCTACTATTCTTCTGTTTTGTGTTTTTGGTGATAAAATGTTCTTTTGAATTAAGTAGAGACAATTTGACTGTTTTATTGGGTGTTTTATTCTTTCCTTCTCTGGAAAATGGGTTATTTGCCAGAGTAATGGAAATTTTTGACACCTAGGGGTAGATTTGCTAAGGAGCATATCAGCGGCTGGCACCAATAGTTTTAAGATGGCAATAGAAATAACTGCTAAACCAGGCTTTTATAGTGCCCAGCCTCCGATGATTGGGCACTTTGGCAACCCGCTACTTCAGAAATCTACCCGTAGATTATTTAGTGGCAGATAATATAGGGGTTTAGGCAGTCTGTATCATGCTTTATGTACAGATGCTGTGTCTGGATTATATACGTACCAGAACGGCAGGACAGGGCATATAGTAAGGTATTGGGGAGCACCACATAGGGGCCAATTCAGTTAGCCATATGCAGCAGTTACTGTATATCTTCATTTGCACATTTTTGTTTGTAGCATACGGCTGCGTATAAAAATCCTCTAGTTAAGAGGCAAGATCAGGGGGTGAATTTCCATGCAGTCGCAATAGCAGTTCGCGCCCCCTCCTCGTTGCTAGTTGATTTGACCCTATAAAGCAGAAATGAATTAAGCTCCTGCAATTACTCTATAGTGTTCTCCTGGCTACATATGAGTAACAACCTGCTACAGACAGAATTATCTAGCTCCCAGGAAAAAGCATATGCAAGTAGTTGCTCGGGAATGTTGTGGTGTATATTATGTTTGATTAACACTTGTCTTGAATGTATAATATCCTGAAGGGCAGGCCCGGTGCTCGGGTGTTCGGCACCCCCTGCAAACTATAAATTTGCTCCCTCATATAGTTAGCATTCATTAGTTTCTAATGCAGGAGCACCCATTTCCGCAGGAGCAAATGGCTCATTGGTAAAGTGTCTGACTACAAAGTGTGGGGTGATAGGTTCAAATCCCAGGTATGACTGCATTATAAAGGAATGAGAATGTGAAGCAGCTTCATATAGTTAGAATTCACAGACTTCCATTGTAGGAGCAAATGGCTCCATTGATAAGGTGACTGACTGCAAAGTATGAGGTGATAGGTTCGAATCCCAGGTATGACTATAAATAAGAACTAGTGAATCACGGTGGTAACCACCTAAGTTTTGGAGGATATGTGTTACTGAGGGTATTTGTCATTATGGGGGGAATTCAACTCAACGCGATGTTCAATAGCCGCGGGAGGGAGCTCCCGCAGCTATTCAATACACCGAGCTGCTTGGGCGTGCTAAGGATTTCTTCTCGCACCCCCCTGGGGATGCGAGGAGAAATCCGACCAAAGTGCCGGGGGCGCAGCAGTTTTTCTGGTTAGTGTGGTCACTAACAGCCGCACGCCCGACACTTTGGTCAGAGAATGCCGGTTAACGTGCCATAACAAGGCGCGCTAACCGGCAATTCTCTGACCACACAGCACACTGAATTGAATAGCTCCTGGAGATCGCTTCCGGCGCTATTCAATTTGCGATGAATTGAGTCGCCTCCAAAGAGTTCTGATAAATATGCTGGAACAACTACATTGGGCAACAAAACCTTTCAATTTTGACAGCAGTCTGCAAAATGGCCTTTAATCTCCCCTACCAAGAAGTGTAGGTGGGTGAAAGTGAAAATGCTGACACCAGAAAGTTGACATTCATGATGTCAACATGGTTAAAATGTCAACACCTGGAAAATGTCAACATTGACAGAATGTTGACTTATGAAATGTCACCATTGTCAAAATTTCGACATTTGCATTAGGTTTAGTGCTAGGGTTACTGTACGGTTTACGGATAGACTCACATTAAAAAGGGACTGTTGACATTACATCAATGTCGTCTTACTGGATGTGAATGTAGCCGTAATATACAGTTATACAGTACTGAGCTCTCCTGGAGACCTTTTTGTCTTCACTAGAGGTGAAGTGTAAACAGTAAATACATGTAATGGTGCGTACACACGGCATGATCGATAACGATATCGTTGTTCAAACTCCTGGGTGTGCTGGACGATCGTTATTGATCATCCAGCACGCCACCAACGACTATAGCGATCCGTGATCAATGATCGCGGGTCCCTATAGTAACCTGGTCGATATCGACCAGGTTGGCCTGCATATACGGGCAATGGTCCATATCGACCATACGTGCCCGCGCATCGCAGGTCGTTGGCCACTGAAAAAAATGCACGATATGAACGATAAGGATATGATCGATATAGTTATCGTTCATATCGTCCATTCTAATCGTACCGTGTGTACGCACCACAAGTCTGAATTTTTAGCAAACGATGGAACCTTGTAATAACGCCTGCCTTTTAATTAAACCAGAAATAACTAAAAAAATTTACTTATTTAAAAACTCAATGGAATATTATTATTGTGTGCGTTACGTATATATTGCTTAAATCAGATGGAATAGCGCCATGGGTAGGCTTTGATTTGGGCAGTAATGTATTGTGATTGCTAGAGAACATTGTTTACATTGGGGGCAGATTGAATTAGTCATGGGGTAAACCTCTGTGTGTGCACTTAACGCAGGAGCTCCGAGGAAAGATCTGTGTTAAATGCACCATCTCGGGCTTACCGTGCAGGGTGACCCATAGATTTCAGGCACTTAACACGGAATCTATTGGTTAACAAGCGTTAAACCACTGTGACTAATGGAATCTGCCTTGTCTATTTCTAAAGTTGATTATATTTAACTAAAAAGGTCTGTTGTACCATACATACACTTGTATAGTGTCACAGAATTATTGCAGCAAATGACTCTCAAGATAAAATAGTCACCATGAAATACATCATTGTATCATTGTCGTCATTCCACAGTAACTTTTTGTTTCTTTTTTTATTATTATTGTAGCTCCCTTTGTCCTACAATATATGGCCATGAGGTAAGTTGTTTTCTACCCATATTCCTCAATGTGTAATGAATGCACCTTTCCTCCAATGGAAATCATTTAATATGCAGCCATGCAATCCTATATCGGGAGATCCATTATTCCTATAGTTCTGCAGCTTGGTGTAACGTCATACACACTGACATGGTCACCGAATGCTCACTGTACACTGTGAAGGGGGCTGATAAATTGTTTAATGAATAGGTGAATTTTTCAGTAAAAACGCAGGTGGACTGGGGATTTAAGAATGCAATTGGTAAACTTTAAGAATTTTGCTTAAAGTGATGAAAAAACATTATATGGTAGCCCCCAACCCAGTCTTCCTGGATGAAAGATCCCACCTGTATAAGAATGACTTGTGCCTGTATCTAGCTTGCCTATATTCCACCTAGTTTCTTTTAAAAAAAATAAAAGTGGTAACCCATTCTGTAATTGGTGCATAAAATCGAATTTCTAATTAAATTATGTGATACACGTAATTGGGAAATGGTGGTATTGTGTGAGCTAGGGAATTACTTTAGGGTTTGCACTTAGGATAATAATATATTTGGAATCCATTTCTTCTTTGGTAAAGGCAATTCTATTTTTCCTTTCAGGTGGTGAAAGCTGGTCTGTCACTTGCACTTTTTGGAGGCTGCCAAAAATTTGTGGATGACAAAAACAGGATTCCAATTCGAGGAGATCCTCATATACTTGTGGTCGGAGATCCTGGCTTAGGAAAAAGTCAGATGTTGCAGGTTAAGATAAAAATATGAGTTTTAAGGCCCGATTCATTACGGATCGCGATTGCGCACGCATACGCCCGATTGTTGCGTACTGTGCATGCGTTGGCATCGCAGCGCGTGAAGTCATCACTGCGATCGCAGAGACCACGCAGAGTGATTGACAGGAAGTGAGCGCTTGGGGGGAAGTGGTCGGTGGAACGCAGGCGTGCATAAATTAGCCACCGCGATACCAGGCGCAGTCTGAGGCCTCGTAGCGTGCGACGAGGTTAGCAATTTCTGAGTAAGGTCAGACCTGATGTAATTGTGCGTGAGGGGGCGATGTTCCCGATGTATTCGGAGGATTGCAATGTATTACGGATGTGAGATCGCGGTAGTGGTCGTCTCTATGCTGACTTTGGGCATCTCTATAATAGCTATACGATTGCAGTCATTAGCATATTTTCGCAATAGACCTGCGTGCGTAATCGCAGCTGCCATCGCAATAGCGATCCATAATGAATCGGGCCTGACTCACAAACTTGACCATAGCTAATGACATTTTTGAGAATTGTCCCAGGCCTGATTTAATATGGCCAGGCCTTCACAAAATGAGCCTTCAATAATGCTGCCTTGCCATCGTATGCAGTAATATTACTGTAAGCGAGTGCCATGCATTTCATAGCCTCAATGAGATGATTGTGTGTGTTTGCAGGCAGTGTGCAGCGTGGCTCCACGTGGGATCTATGTATGTGGAAACACCACTACAACATCTGGACTGACAGTAACTCTGTCCAGAGACAGCGCGACTGGAGATTTTGGTTTGGAAGCCGGAGCACTGGTTTTGGGAGATCAAGGTATAAATATCGTTCTACAATGAAAATGTGCTTAGTACACTTTCCCCATATGTGCATATCTGTGAGCTCGCTATCCCGGAAGATTGATGTTCTGTTTTACACTGCACGGGACTATTTACTGGCACAGTAGTTATTTTGACATGACAAGATCTGTACAGCTGTTTGATGAATAAAATAAAGTCAACTTTAGGGTATAGACTTACTAAAGCTACTAAAACAGACAAGTGGTGGTGTTGTCCATAACAACCAATTAGATTGTATATTTATCATTATCTAGAATACTATAGACAAATGATAACTACAATCTGATTGGTTGCTGTGGGCAATACCACCTCTTGTCTGTGTTAGAAGCTTTTGTAAACCTAGGTCTGGGATACAACCTGGACTTCAAGACTTTAGCTTAGTAAATAAAGGTTTCCAAATATTCTGCCATTGTCATTGCAAACTGGGCCATGAGGGACACTGTACTGTGTCTGATTCTATGGCTGATATATAAAATACATAACTGCTTATAGTACCAAAACTAATACAGGTGTATAAGAAAATAAAGAATATATATATATATAATTTTTTTTTTTTTTTAATATTATTTTTTTTAAATAAGCGTTTTGTTTTTTTGCTGCGAGAATGCAAGCCTCGGTAAGCGTGTAGTTGCTTCACTCTATTCTATTTCGTCCTCTTCATTCATTTTTCATTCTGGTGTTTTACAAACAGGTATATGTGGAATAGATGAGTTTGATAAGATGGGAAATCAGCACCAGGCACTGTTGGAAGCTATGGAACAACAGAGCATTAGTCTCGCTAAGGCTGGGATAGTCTGCAGTTTACCAGCCAGGACATCCATTATTGCTGCTGCTAACCCAGTTGGAGGACACTACAACAAGGGCAAGACAGTCTCTGAAAATTTAAAGTAAGTGTTTAGGTAATATAGTGGAGGGGGGCACTTCAGCAGCGGCAAGGTCTAACTCCTGTCAGATTGCTTTGAGCAAAAGATGGGTGCAGTATATACAATTGGAAATGGATTCTCTTCACTGGGGGACGCACCCAGTGAAGAGAATCCATGTAACACCATGGGGTCATTCCATGTCAAGTGGACCAGGGGTCCCCCACCTGACCATCTCCAATTTTGATAAAATTTGACATGAAGGTTGGTATATATGTCAGACTAACTTTGGGAACATTTTAGTTCCCAATATGCAGGAGTAGCAGAACTATGGCCCTGAAAGTGGGGGTGGGTGCAACTGTCACCAACTCCGCAGTGCACAATCAGCAGGTGGGCACGATCTTCAACATGACATGGAATGACCGACTAGGAAACTGATTGTAACACAGGGGTAGATACTGAAATTGTATTCCTGGGGAAACTGGGATGGTAACACTCCATGGAGATAATCAGATCCCAGATGGCAACACAGACAAAGTATTGGCCAATACAAACAGGATTAAAGCGAGGGGGGGGGGGGGGGTTTGGGCGCATGGACAGCCCTGTAAGGCTTTGTCTCAGTTATAACTTAAATTGTGTCAAATAAACACTCACCTTTCTATAATTACATCAGTAGGCACTGTAATGTAAGATCAGCTATAACAAACAAATCTGGCAATGGAGATGTGGGTGCAGGGGAATGTCCTGGGGGATGCCTGTTGCTCATTGCTGTTCTATATCTTGACTAGTAAAAAAAATAAGAACATTTATGAACATGATTCCACAAGTTACTGAAGAATGGGTGCTGTAACCCGGAGCAACAAATCAGATGTTTTGCTCTGTCTCTACACTGCAAAAGGCAAATGCTATTGGATAATCTGGGTGATAATACCACCAGTTCTCATAAATGTCCCACAGTGATTTCAAGTTCACATAAGAACAAAACTTTTGTATGTTATTATATCTTTGTCATTTATATATGCTGCTGTTTTATAACCAGACACTAAAAATCCTGACGCTTTTAAATGCTATAAAGATGTACCAAGTGGTGTTCTGAAAAACGCTACCACGATTTAAACGCCGGTGGGTGTGGCAATACTATAAACTATGGTTCCTAGTGGCAGACTCGTTTACACACATTAAATGAAAGCCAGCAGTGGATATGAACTCTTCTGTGGTTTGAAAACCTTTTAAGTGTTAAAAAATGAAAACATTTGGCTGGGTTTTCTCAATAATGAGCTTTACTACAAAAATGTATATACACATATAGAGGATGTCCCAACAACTTGAAAATTTGGCAACAGTGGCCTGAAATCATTAGAAGGCATCTTGCAGGAACCATCTGAGTTAGGTGATCATTACTGCAGACACCAGTCTGTGAGCTGCATACTAGGTAAGGCAATGTGATGCTGAACAGCGTCCCTGGTATGCGTGATAATTACCAGTTTTTAATACGGCACAAACAATACAGTTGTAATCCGCGGTTGATAATGTTTTTGTTTTTTATTATTATGTTTCTTTGAAGTTATTTTACTATCACTATGGCCCCAACTGTGTGGAGTTTGTATATTCTCCCTGTGCTTGCGTGGGTATCCTCCCACACTCCAAAAATATACTGGTAGGTTAGCTGGCCCTCAACAAATATTAACCCTATATGTGTCTGTGTGTGAGCATGTGGTAGGGAATATAGATTGTAAGCTCTACTGGGGCAGGGACTAATGTGAATGGCCAGATATTCTCTGTAAAGCGCTGCAGAATATGTGCGCGCTATATAAATAACTGGTAATAAATATTGATTATTATGCCGTCTTCACTGACTGCTTGTGGTACATAACATGGCAAGAGTGACATCTAGTGGTTAAAGTTAAGTGGTGCTGGATAGAAAAGGGGAAAGCACAAGCTTTAAATCCAGAACATTCGTAGTGATGTGAAAATATAGTTTTTTGGTTTGTAACTGTATAAATAGTTTTCTTCTTCATTCAGTCTGGGGGATACTGCTACCATGAGGTTGAGGGCGCACAAGCTGGGCACGTAAAATAAGAATAATGCTCTGTAAGGATAAATCCCCTCCCCTGCACAATACCTCTTAAATTTAGGTTAAGTGCACAAAAGAATTGTTTTATCAATTTAACTGCTGCATTCATCAGGTGCTTATAACTCTGTTATCAGGGGATGTGCAATGTATAGGAAGAGAGAGGCTGTCTTGGAAAAACTAGCTCTAAGGAAACCGCCACTTGGCTTGCAGAAATATACATGAATAAACATTGACTGTTAATGGGTAGAGGGTCGGACAGCACAGGCTGGTTGTACAGGTGCTTTGGACCTCCAATTACAGAATGCAATATTGAGTAGGCTATCGGCAAAGGACAAACCTTCCATTAGTCAGAAGCAAAGTTTTGTGGATAAAATAAAACTTAGTCATTGCACATTGATACACTGCAATCAACAAAATATTAATTGTTTTGCCTTCCAGAATGGGAAGTGCCTTACTTTCAAGATTTGACTTGGTCTTCATCCTGCTGGATACGCCAAATGAAGACCATGATCATTTGCTTTCGGAGCATGTGATGGCCATGAGGGCTGGGTCAAAGGAAATTGTACGTAGCGCAAATGTTACTCGTTCAGACACTCAGGACTCCAACACCTCTATCCTAGAGGTGCCATCTGAGAGGCCTTTAAGGGACAGATTAAAGGTATTATTTCATTTATATTTTTTAGCTATTTAATCACATGAAATAGTGCAGTACTGTATAGATTGTTTTCTCTTCTGATCTGTTACTTGTGCCCTTCCTTTGCATATATTGCTATGATGTTGATCTAATAACAGCTTTGATATATTATAGATCCGACCAGGGGAACATTTTGATGCCATACCGCACCAGCTGTTACGAAAGTACATAGCATATGCCCGCCAGTATGCCCAGCCGCAGCTGTCTCTAGATGCCGCTCAGGTCCTCCAGAAGTTCTACCTGGAACTCAGAAAACAGAAGCAGGGCATAGACAGTACTCCTATAACTACCAGGCAGCTGGAGTCTTTAATCCGACTAACAGAGGTACACAAACAAGCTGCTGAATTAGAGGTCTGGGTCCAACAGGCACAAAGTATTGCTTCCTAAACAAGGGAATCTGTTAATGAATAACCTGCTAGGAAGCAATTGGCACTCCTTATTTGTAATTGCTAATCCACTGGGTCTGTGGAAAATGAATTATAGCTGTGAATTATACACAGAGGATCTATTAGTACCAGAATAATGCCATCTTAAAGGCCATTAGCACAGTGTAACATTAAATATTCTGCAGCAATGTGCATAGATGGTGAACAGAGAACACATCGAACAGTATTAAGTAATGCACCGAAAACCACAAATAATACAAATTACACACAAAACAAAATGATACAATGATCAGTTGACAACTAAGTATAAATAGAACATAGAATTGCAGACCCAGCTATTGACAAGAGACTGAGGACCTCATTCAGAGTCGGTCGTTGCGGCCGCTTGGTCGTACGCCACCGTTGTTCGCTAAACTGCGCATGCGTAAAGTTTGCAATGTGCGTGCGCAAACTAGCTGCTACGATCAGAAATTTCTCTCTCCTTGAACACAGCCAGGTCGGTAGTTTGAGTGACAGGATGAGGCGTTTGTGGGTGGTAACAGGGGAATGTGCTTGAAAACGGGGGAGTGGAGATCCGAACGCAGGCGTGCCTAATTATGCGAACGGCGTTTTATGGGAGTGCATAATTAACAAAGTAGTGTCATGGCACACGTGACATGGGTGGTTTTTACACTGACATGATCATAGTGCTTAAGAGAGGGTATGGTCAATCGTAAGCTCTACGACCAGTTCCGATGGTCTCAATCAATCCTTATATGCCGGAGATGACGTGTAATGCGTACGAGAAGGGGGCGTATTTTTTTGTCTTACGGCCGCATCCTCCCCTTGGTCGGCCAGCTAACGATCCCATCTTAAGGACGCAACTTGCGAGTGCATCATTTGCATATCCAGCCCCTTTTCCCTTACGACCGTGCGGCCGCAACGACCGACTCTGAATGAGGTCCTGAGCATCAATTATAATTAGCACCCCGGTGATGTGGACCAGGGTCCAGAAGCACGAGCTGCTGAGACAGGCGTACAGCAGTGGTAACAAGGGAAACGGGCCTACGAGAACTTACATCCTATAGGGAAGGGGGAGACAAAGAGGTTGGCACTAAGTGGGCAGTAGAGATGGTAACAACAGCAGAGGGATTAAGAGTGCTAATAGGCTTAAATGAAGAGGTGGGTGGGAGGGGTTGTCCCGCTGTGTTATTTATTATGGAGACTGAGTCAACCTCCAGGACATTGGTGTAGCCGGGCACAGTTTACTTTGTTCTGCACTTAAACCCACCTTGGCCGCCTGTGCATCTCGCTGTCTTCCCCCACCACTCACTTCCCGCACTCACGGCTCGTTCTCTCATCTATTCTGTCATATTTTGACTAGCCGTTGCATGTCCCGCTGGCGCCAGCGTAAGGGTAGGTGACTTGAGGGTAACCCCAGGGGAGCGTAGCAGTGGTGAGAATCACAGTGGCGGAATGTTCAGGGTCAAAGAGTGCAGGAGAGTCACAGTAGAGGGCTTGCGCTGTGCGTGTTAGATTTCACATGCGTACGCTGCTGTGATGACATTTTATTATTTGTCTTTTAACATTTTAAGTAGAAATGAAATTGCTATTGTTCCTATTATAAAGATGTTAATTATTTAGTCCAGAGGTTCCCAAACTCTAGTGCAGGTTTTAATGATATCCATGCTTAAGCACAGGTGACTTAATTAGTACCTCAGTCAATGTGATTTAACCATCTGGACTCAAGCCTAGATAGCATTAAAACCTGGACTGTAATGGCAGAGGTTGGGAAACTCTGATTTAGGAGTATATTAACTAAAGTGCAGGTTTTTAGAAGTGGAGATATTGCCCATAACAACCAATCATATTCTAGCTATTATCTTCTAGAACGTTCTAGATAAAGTAGAATCTGATTGGTTGCAATCGGCAACATCTCCATTTCTAAAAACCCGCACCGTAAATATACCCCTTACTCCACACATTTTTTTTGTAAGTGTATTTTGTGGTGCACTTGTGAGATGCAGGCCCTTCCAGCACAGATCTATACTTGGAGTACACTGTGCATTATTTGCCAGTTTCTTCCTCCCTTATCTTTTATTACCACAATTATATATGTATTCAACAAGATGAGAGAAATATTAACTAAACCAAAAATGATATGTTACTGTAGCATACCTCCCAACATTTGTAATTGGAGAGGAGGGACTTCCGAGCGCCGGAGGGGGGGCATGGCCTGATGGCACGCCCCCGTTTTACATCACTAAGGGGCGTGCCCAGCATCTCCGAGATGCTGGGCTGCCCACGGGCTTCACCCCATGCTGTGAATAGATGCTTTCCCCAACTTCCCCCCCCACTGCGGGACAGTCCCAGAAAAACAGGACTGTCCGGCTGAATGCGGGACAGTTGGGAGGGATGTTGTAGAGTGTGAAATATGTTTTACCTTTTAAACACACATCGTGACTGTTCTGTGTCTTGTGTAATAAATGTATAATTACGTAGGTCAATTCAAATTAGTATACTTTTTTTTTTTTCCATTCATTTAAGTCTATTGTATTTTTAACTAGGCCCGAGCCAGACTAGAGCTAAGAGAGGAGGCCACAAAAGAAGACGCTGAAGATGTTGTACAAATAATGAAATACAGGTGACTGCCTCTATTGACCTTTATCATTCCACGATTCGACAGTTTATCTTATTTTATTTTTTATTGTAGGTTATTTTTTCATCTTGCTGTCTCTTTAGGCTTCTAAAGAACAATAAAAATAAATGCCCACTGGAGCCCCCTCCCTATCCTCTGCAGCTGGCGCCATCTTCCCAGTGATATTGGAGAAGATGGCATAGAGGACAGCAAAGGCTCTGGCGCAGTGTCCGTCATTGCTTTCACTGCGTGTTGGCATCTTTCCGGAGATATCACTTGAAAGTTGGCGCCGCCAGCACACTATATAGGGAGGACCATCAGGACACTGCACACCTTGCACCCATTATAGATATGCCTAGGGAGTCGATATGTAATAGCTGTCCTCACTGAGATCTGATTCTCTGTAATTACTTCTCAGGGTGTAAAGGCGAGTGCAGCCAATGTAGCAGGTAGTATTTTTTTGTGCATCTGATGTGATTTAGACCAGTGGTGTAGCCCTAGCCAAAATTGTAGATATAATCCCAACTAGTAGAATCGCAGGTCTCCTCAGTGTGGATCCCTCCATTTGCGGGAACCCTCCACCGAAGTCCACCTGCACGGAGTATTCGCCAGGAGAATTTGTAAATGGACAAAGCTGGAGATTAAGGATGCAGCCGCCGAATATCCGCTGTGACAACACCCAGTGTCCAACCCTCTCCTATTTTAAAAATTCTACAGGCTTTGGAGGCCAGGGTAATAGGTTGGGGCTATTTCAAGAGGTTAATATCTAGCAGAGAGATCAGATCAATGTGAAATGACAGCTTTCCAGGATTCTTGTATGAAAGGATATATATATTTTCTCTTTAAAAGAAACATATCCTTCTACTTGCATCTTCTATTAAAGAATGTGCACATTTCTAAAGAATGTGCAATCAGAAAAAGTTCAACTTTTTTTTTTTTAACAGTGATCAATGATTCTATGGATCCATCACCTTACATGTGTTTCCTTTGAACTCGCACTTAGATCAAATCCACCCATGTACAGTATACAGACCATTTATTTAATTCTTTAAGCCAGAGGTTCCCAAACTTCATTACAGTCCACGTTTTAAGGATATCCATGCTTGAGCACAGGTGACTTAATTAGTATCTCAATTTGAGTTAACCATCTGGACTCAAGCATGGATATCCTTAAAACCTGGACTGTAATGGGGGAGTTTGGGAACCTCTGCTTTAAGCTATAACCATAGACTGTGTAGCAAAGTTGTTAATAGATGGTGGTGACAGGCCTGTAAACCAACACTGGCTTTCTTATTGTCCCCAGCATGCTTGGAACATACTCCGATGAGTTTGGGAATCTGGATTTCAATAGATCTCAGCACGGTTCAGGGATGAGTAATCGATCGCAAGCGAAAAAATTTGTTTCTGCTCTTAACACAATTGCAGAAAGAACCTACAATAACCTGTTTGAGTATCAACAGCTTCGGCAGATTGCAAAGGAAGTGCACATACAGGTACAGTAGCTTCTTCTTGTATGTATAGTCCAGCAATGGTGATCTTTGTGCCCATCATGTTCCCAGAATTACATATTGAAGTAGGTAATCCTGAAACAATAATGCAAAATGGGAAGCAAAGCTATTGATCACCACCAAGATGGGCAGGAAATAAAAAAGTGCAAAACCAATGGGCACTACTACAGATTCCAGCTAAATGTCCGTAATTTGGAAGTGAGCAGGAATAGCACAGTCTACGTCCAATTGGATCATCAGGATTTTCCAAGCAGCAGGAGATGAGTGATCTCATTTTATAGGAGGCTGTGACCCATCCACTTCTGTGTTTACATTAGGGAAAGCAGGCGTTCATATGACGTATTGCCATAGTGGGAGGAGGGGGATGGCAGTAGACCCAGGTGTAGAGAGTGAAAAGAGAAGTGGATCCCCCACACGACAAATGATTAATGTGCTGCAGGAGGGCTGTGATATGAAATGCCTGGCAGAATGATACTGCTGTCATACTTTTTTTTATTTTTTTTATCAGGTTTCTGACTTTGAAAGTTTTGTGGGCTCACTGAACGACCAAGGTTATCTTTTAAAGAAAGGACCCAAAGTGTATCAACTCCAAACGATGTAGGATTATTTTATATGTTTTTGCTTTGCTTTGTTCAATTGGAATTTAAATACGAACTACTTGGCTGCAATGTCGTGTTTCTGAATATGTCTGTAAATAAAAACTTCTGAATGTATTCATTGTTCTGCTGCTGATCTACAGATTTAGGCTGGAGTGATATGTTTGTAACGCTATATTTGCTTGCTTACTGTATGTACTGTGTATATATACTGTACATACAAACTTCAGACCGGAACTAGAATAAATGCAGCCACCTCGGTGCCTTCTGTAAATAATTAATTATGTAGTCCAATTATTCCTAAGAACACATGCGGCGGTACTCAAAGGGTTTTTAAAATATACAAAAGATTCTTTATAGTGATCATATAAATATGGTACTTCCAAGCAGCATTAATATAAATAAATACTTCACCCCATTAAAAGCGTTTCAGTCAACATTTCAGGACCAATATAGTTGCAGTGCCAACGGGGGGCTTCACACTTTGTCCTGTTACAACTGCAACTCTTTTGGTCCTGAGGAAAGGGGGCCGGAGTCCCAATGCAACGTTCACTTTTGATGGGGTGAAGTAATTGGATTTATAGTAATGATGCTTGGAAGTACCATATAAAGAATCTTTTATATACTTTAAAACCCTTTGAGCACCACCACGTGTGCTTAGTAATTGGACTGTATATGTATGTGTGTGTGTTAATATATTGTTAATGTCATTTTGTTAACAGTCATCCTTGTGTATTTTATTCTGCAAACAATGTTGTAGGACAAATGGTACTTCTGTACAATGGTGAACCTATAGGTTACATTACAGTGTAAAATGGTATATTTTCTAAGTGCCTTCCCAGCTTTCAAAATGAAAGTGCTTTTATTGACCGCATTAGCGACTGTTGTTTGGCACATTCTCTCCATTAATCTGCCCCAATAACGAGTGTACAAATTCTGACATCATAAGCACGAAAAGAACTTACCTGGATGAAATTTACGCCTCTCACAGTCTTAAAACAGATAAAAGTACTTCTGTCCCAGGTGGGGGAGTCTCAGGTCCTATAGGTAATGGTCACTTGATTAAAATGGACTTACAACCGTTTTAGCTGCTGTCCTGTAATTTATGTTGTTGGATCTGCTTTAATATGTAAATTAAATTATAAATAAAATGTCTGTTTTTTTGTTGTAAATAGCATGAACATTTTTTAATGGGTGAGGAAAAAAAATCCACTTGCAAAGAACACATTATTATCATCAGGAGAACAACATTCACTTCTGTACGAAAATATAATAATATATATTTATTTGTATTTAGGATCTGCATGTGAAAACAGTTAATTGTCCTACAATAGACATAGGTATCGGTAGTTATTTTGGAAATGTTTTTTATTTCCTTTCACTAATGGATGTAAAACTAAGTTGATTTAATATATGGAACCAAAAGAAAATGATGTAGAGTAAAATCATAAAAGTTAGTCTGGTCAATGATCAAATCCATTATTATTATCATCATCATCATCCTCCAGGGTTGCATAAAATTGGATTTAAAAAAAAATCAAAACTGATTTAAAATGTAAAAATGTTTACTTAAAAAAATATTTTAATAAAAAAATCCTATTTAAATCCAAAAAAATTTGATTTAAATCAAATCCATTTTTGATTATTTTTTTTAAATCCGATTTTTATGTAACCCTGTCATCATCCCTTCTTTATAGGGCACCACCTGGAATTTGCAGCACCTTCCAAAGCACATAAACAAGTAAACAACAAGCAGAACATAAAGCAATACAAAAGTACATTACAGACAAAAAAATAATAATATTTCTACTTCAGGGTCCATAGGGGGTCCACAGGGTTGACCTTGGGGTATAGCTGGATCTGGATCCACGGGCACCACGCAGTTAAAGCTTTGCTGCTCCCAGGATGCACTTGGGTCCGTCCTCCTCTATACCCCGCCCCGGCCACAGGCACCTCAGTTTTAGTTGGTGCCCGGCCGGAGTCGGGTCACCCTGTCGCAGTGGGGCTGCAGGAGCAGCCCCTAAGCTTTATTTTAAAAGAGAAATTTTTTATTTTTTTCTTCTTTTTTTACACTTTTAGAGCGGCAGCATCAGACTGTCCTTTAGGACGTCCACGCTGCCGCTCCTTCTCCCCGCTGGCGCCGCGACGCCAGTACAGCTCTGGGGATCGCGGCGGGACCCCAGAGCCTGTACTAGCCGGGCTCTGGGGACTCCCTTGACTGCTGCCGGACGCGACGGGGATCAGGTAAGCCGCGGGTCGCCGCGTGCGGCGGCCCGCGGATACTTCAATGCAGTCAGGAGCCTCCGGTCTCTGGGGACAGACCGGAGGCGCTAGCGGCGGCGGCGGGCTCCCCCTCAATTGAGGAATACCCCGCGTGTCCGCTAGACCACCAGGGTATCAGGCTGGTAGCGGGACCGGCAACCCGGGGGTTAATTGCTAGCCAGGGGAGGCAGCCTTCCCTGTCTAGCGGCTCCTCCCCTCAGCTCAGCGCGCCTTTCAACAAGCAGTCTGGCGTCGCTGAGCTGCTCTTATCTTACGGCCACTCCTCCTCTGAGGTCTCCGGCGGCCATCTTTACTGGCACATCGCAGACTCCCAGGCGGTATCAAGTGGACCGGTCCCCCTGTGTACCTCTCCCCTGCTAAAGGACAGTGTACACAGCGCTATAGCCCTCCCAGACACTGAATCTGGGCGGTTGATTGTAGCGGAAGGTGCAGTGAGTATAACTTTTCTGCATTGTATGTGACTATTGCTAGTGCTGCCTGTCTGTGACTTATTCTCCTTACTGTCAGCTTATAACTATCCCTTTCCTTCTCCTACGGCCCGGCAGGTGTGTGGGGGAAGGGCGTTTTTCTGAGACCCTCACATATATAAAACACGTATTTGTGGGGTCAGTCACATACTGTTGTGTGCTACACAGTACCATATCTGGGCTGTTGTTTCGCATACTGGTGAGTGCGCGGGTGTTAAAACCGTAATTCCTCTGGTGATACCTATTTCTTGTGTATTTACGGTATCATGTCGGATGAGGAGACTGAGCGCTCTGTGGCTCCTGTGCTATTTTCCTGCAGACGCTGTGCTGCTGGAGTTGATGGGGAGGACTTATCTCAGGATGGTCTGTGTGGGCGGTGCCAGCTGGTACCGGGCCCCTCCAACCCCCCTGTATCACAGGACCCTCCTTGGGCGATGTTTTCACAGGTGCTGGCGTCTATTGCGGACCGGTTATCGGTCCCATCAGCGGTCCCTTCTAGGGCGTTACCGCAGCCCACCATCCCCCATTCCCCGAGGGTTCCACAAATGTTGCGGTCTTCCCCCGGGGCCCAGACTGTGGGTCCTTACTCGGGACTGCCTGTGTATGTGCAGTCTTCCCCAGGGACGTGTCAGTCTGTAGTGCCTTTGCAGAGTGTTGCTCCGACGGCTCCTCCGCCTTGGGTGGATGTTCTATCCAGCTCCGTACAGAGTCTGGCGGCTTCATCCTCGGCGTTTCAGTCTATGTTGCAAGGTGATGTGCCACCAAGGGTGTCTAAACGTCCGGTTGTGAGTTCACTAGCTGCGCAGTTGTCGGACTCGGAAGTGTCCTCAGATGATGGAGAAATCCATGAGGACTCTGACTCTGATGTCATGGGGCAGGAGGTGGAAGCTAAGTCCTCCATTAATGTTCCAGCCTTAGTTAGGGCGGTGCGGGCTATCCTACATGTTGAGGATGATGCGCCGGCTCCTAGGTCGAAGTTTCCTAATTTTAAAAAGGCCAAGGTGACCTCAACTGTGTTCCCCCTGTCTGATCAATTATCGGATCATATGGCGGCGGCCTGGCAATTACCTAGTAAGAGGTTCCATCCACAGAAGAGGTTGGCGGCGAACTATCCTTTTCCTGAAGCTCATTGCAGGAAATGGGAAACTCCGCCGGCGGTGGATTCCCACGTTACCCGCTTGATCAAAAGCGCGACGTTGCCATTGCCGTCTATCTCCTCTTTGAAGGATCCCACGGACAGGAAGGTGGAGACTTGTTTAAAGTCCATTTATTCTCTTTCCGGGGCGGTGGCTCGCCCGTCCATGGCTATCTCCTGGGTGGCTAAAGCCATTGAGGCATGGGCCAATGCCTTGGAGGATACCTTTCCTGATGAGGCTCCGGATATCCAGAGAGCGTTAGTGGGACAGATGCGGGATGCAGCTTCCTATATTGGGGAAGCGTCTTTGGATGCCAGCCTGCTCACTTCTAGGGTGTCGGCTGCAGCGGTATCTGCTCGGCGCTCCCTGTGGCTGAGGTCCTGGAGGGCTGATGCAGATTCAAAAAAGGGTCTGGAGGCCTTGCCTTTTAATGGTGATTTACTATTTGGTCCGGATTTGGACAGAATAGTGGATACTTTGGCTAAGTCCAAGTCGGCTTTTCTCCCTTCGGCCTCTGCGCCGGCTAAAGTGAGGAGCTCTGCCTTTCGGTCCTTTCGGGTTCAGGGTAAGGCCAAGGGCCAGTCCTTCCCGAGACATTCGGCGACCAAGGCCGCACCCAAGCCCAAGAAGCAGGCATGGAGTGCTCGGCGCCCTTCTTCCAAGCAGGAGGATAAGCCTGCTGCCTGATGGGACGGGCCTCTCTCTGGGGGACCCCAGAGTGGGAGGCCGACTTCTCCAATTCGCCCAGTGTTGGCACAATACCACCACGGATGCCTGGGTTCGAGAAGTAGTCTCTCAGGGGTACGCCCTGTCTTTTTGGTTCAGGCCGCCCCACCAGTTTTTCTGTACGAGTCCTTCTCTGGACAAGACCAAAGCTGGTCAGATTCAGGTAGCTATAGAATCCTTGCTACAAGCAGGGGTCATTGTTCCCGTTCCGCAGTCTCAGCGCGGGACGGGGTACTATTCTACTCTGTTTCTGGTACAGAAACCCAATGGTTCTCATCGCCCTATCCTGAATTTGAAGTCTCTGAACAGATACCTCAGAGTTCCCAGGTTCAGGATGGAAACGTTACGTTCCATCATTCTGGCGATGGAACCCGGGGATTATATGGTCTCCCTCGATATCCAGGACGCCTATCTCCATGTGCCCATAGCACGGTATCTGAGGTTTGCTATCCTGAACCATCACTACCAATTTCGGGCGTTGCCTTTTGGCCTTTCCACGGCTCCGAGGGTGTTCACCAAGGTGATGGCGGTTATGGCTGCCCACCTTCGGGGTCAGGGTCTACGTCTGTTGCCGTACCTGGACGATCTTCTGCTGCTGGCGAGCTCCCCGGAGGTGCTTCTTTGACATCTCCACCTGACCATTGCTTGTCTTCAAGCACACGGGTGGTTGATAAACTGGAAGAAGTCCTCCCTGATTCCATCACAGCGGATGGTTCATTTGGGAGCCCTGCTGGATTCTCGTCAGCAGCTGATTTTCCTGACTCCAGAGAAGGTCTCCTCCCTGCAGCTGCGGATACACAGTTGCCTGAGCAGTTGCCGCCTGTCGGTCCATTCAGCTATGAGAGTTCTGGGGTCCATGGTGTCGACATTCGACATGGTGGAATTTGCCCAGTTCCATTCCCGGCCCCTGCAGGGGCTGATTCTATCGGAATGGAACGGGTTACCTCACCGGATCCGCTCTCAGATGCTGGTGTTGTCCGCGGAGGTTCGGCAGTCTTTGGCTTGGTGGCTTCAGACGGTGCATCTGGTCGAGGGGCGCCCCTTTTGGATCCCGGACTGGGTCCTGCTCACGACGGATGCCAGTCTTCGGGGTTGGGGGGCAGTGACCGGCTCATTATCGCTTCAGGGTCGTTGGTCCGCGGAAGAAGCACTTCTCCCCATCAACATCCTGGAACTGCGGGCTGTGTACAGGGCCCTGCAGTCGTCCGGCCCCGCTATTCACGGAAGGGCGGTTCAGGTGCAGTCCGACAACGCCACCACGGTGGCGTACATCAACCACCAAGGGGGAACTCGCAGTCGGGCAGCAATGTCGGAGGTGTCTCGCATTCTTGCTTGGGCGGAGTGTCACGTTCCAGCGATCTCGGCAGTCTTCATTCCCGGAGTCCTCAATTGGGAGGCGGACTTCCTCAGCCGTCACGATGTGCATCCCGGGGAATGGTCGCTTCACCCAGAGGTGTTTCAGCTACTCGTGGACAGGTGGGGGCTGCCGGAGCTGGACTTGATGGCCTCCCGTCACAATCACAAGTTGCCCGTTTACGGGTCAAGGACAAGAGACGCAGGCGCCTGTCTGGTAGACGCTCTGTCGGTGAAATGGACGTTTCACCTGGCGTATCTGTTTCCTCCGATATCCTTACTTCCTCGGGTTCTGCGGAAATTCAAGCAGGACGGCGGCACGCTCGTGCTGGTGGCTCCGGCGTGGCCCAGACGTCCTTGGTACTCCGATCTGAGGTGCCTCTCCATCGACGCTCCGTACCTTCTTCCTCAGCGTCGGGACCTGTTGTCTCAGGGGCCCTGCCTTTACCCGGATCTGGGTCGGCTGTCTTTGACGGCGTGGCTCTTGAGACAGCCGTCTTGAGGTCTAGGGGTTTCTCCAGTTCAGTGATTGGTACCATGCTTAGGGCACGCAAGCCTGCCTCCGCGCGGATTTACCACAGGGTGTGGCGCACTTATTTTCAATGGTGGGAATCCAGAAACTATGATCCGCAGGTGTTCCGGGTTTCCAGAATCTTGGAATTTCTTCAATCGGGTTTGGACCTCGGCTTACGCCTGGCCTCTCTGAAGGTTCATGTGTCTGCTTTGTCCGTGTGGTTTCAGCGACGGATTGCTACACGGCCAGATGTTTACACCTTTTTCCAAGGTGTTCTCAGGATCCAGCCTCCCTTCGTGCCTCCGGTGGCTCTGTGGGACTTGACGGTGGTACTGAGGGTCTTGCAGGGTCCTCCTTTTGAGCCGCTTGAGTCGGTGGAGCTCAAGTGGCTGACGTTTAAGACCATTTTTCTCCTGGCAATTGCTTCGGCCAGGAGGGTTTCAGAATTGGGGGCGCTTTCCTGTCGCCCTCCTTTTCTGATTTTTCACCAGGACAGGGCAGTGCTCCGCACGCGTCCTGAGTTTTTGCCCAAAGTGGTTTCAAAGTTCCACATTAATCAGGAACTTGTTGTGCCAGCTTTTCAGTCACCTGATCTTTCTGCTGGTGAGGCTTCCTTGGATGTGGTCCGGGCACTTAGAATCTATGTGGACCGGACTGCTTCGGTTAGGAAGTCGGATTCTTTGTTTGTCCTCTTCGGTTTTCACAAGAGGGGTTGGCCTGCCAACAAGCAAACGTTAGCCCGTTGGCTTCGTTCAGTTATTTGTGAGGCTTATGCGCAGGAGGGTTTACCTGTGCCAGCCTCTGTTAAGGCTCATTCCACTCGTTCTGTGGGTCCCTCTTGGGCTGCTAGACGTGGCGCCTCCGCTGTTCAGCTGTGTAAGGCGGCTACTTGGTCTTCAATTCAGACGTTTTTGAGGTTTTATGCGTTTGACACCTTCGCCTCTCAGGATGCATCCTTTGGGCGCCGGGTACTCCTTTCAGCACAGGAGCGTCCCCGCCCTTAGTTGAACTGCTTTGGGACATCCCCAAGGTCAACCCTGTGGACCCCCTATGGACCCTGAAGTAGAAAACAAGAGATATGGTAAGAACTTACCTTTGTTATCTCTGTTTCTACGAAGTCCATAGGGTCCACAGGGCGCCCGCCCTGACGCACCTGGCTTCAAATGGGCTGTGTGGCTGGTCACCGGTTTTCCGTCTCCCATTTCTGTGAGTATGGTTTCTTGTGTGTTCCAGTCTTCCTTCTCTCTGTTTAGTCTCCTCCTCCGGCCTTAGCTGCTTACCAACTGAGGTGCCTGTGGCCGGGGCGGGGTATAGAGGAGGACGGACCCAAGTGCATCCTGGGAGCAGCAAAGCTTTAACTGCGTGGTGCCCGTGGATCCAGATCCAGCTATACCCCAAGGTCAACCCTGTGGACCCTATGGACTTCGTAGAAACAGAGATAACAAAGGTAAGTTCTTACCATATCTCGTTATATATATATGTTAAAAAGTAATTGCTGCCTAAATCTATACCCCAGTCGTGCGAGGCAGACAGGTTCATAGCTGCTGATTGCAGAAAGAATACCAAGAGGGAGGAGATGATGGCAAAGGAAGCGTACACAAGGCAAGTGGGCCCTGATCGTGAGAGCTTACAATCTATAGGGGAGGAGTAGTCAAACATGGGTGACAGAAGTGAGTCAGTGCTCAGGGGCCAAAAGAGGTAGCAGGAGGAAAGCTGGACTGGCTTTGGAGAGACTGAATGGGGGCGTGATTTCCAGTAGGAAGTTGCAATAGTCCAGTCCAGAGATGACCAGTGAGTGTATGAGGGCATCCAGGGTGAGAGAGAGAGTCTTATCCTGGCAATGTTACAAAGGCGGAAGCTACGTGAATGGGAGCAGACATGAATGTGGGGAGTGAAAGAGGGATGAGTTGAGGATAAATTGTGGGACAGAAGAGAGTGCTATGTTGTCAACAAATAATGAGAAATAGGGATAAAGGGACTGTGGAAGGTAGAAATACAAGAAGCTCAGTTAGACATGAGTAAGAAAGCTCTGAGACATCCAGGAGGAAATAGCAGAAAGACAGCTGGAGACACGAGAGATCAGGAGAGGCGAGGTAGAGTTGGTTATTATAAGTGCAGAGACTGTAATGGAGGACAAAAGAGTTGATGAGCTCACAAAGGGAGGAACTGTATAGGGAGAAATGAAGAGGCCCAAGAACAGAACCTTTGGGGACACCAGCACTTATCATCCATATTTATCACCTTACAGCTCATGTTTCCTCACAATGCCATTTCTGTCTTCAGTAAGAGTTCTAGACTTATAGGTTATGAACAATACTTACGTCACCATGATCCTATCATGTACCCCAACCAACATACTATGTATTATTTTATTGTAGAATCCTCAATGTCTATAGCTTTGATTTTGAAAGACCACTAGAAACAAGCTGCAATTTGATTGATATATACAAAGCTGACCACATAATGATGAACCCTGCCTATTTGGCCAGATCATGTCCAGAGTCACTTGAGCCTGTTATCACAGTTTGAAATTTGATATGACCCTTCTAAAGCTGGGTAGACCCTAGACAATGTGCAAACGACACGATGAGCGTTCCGATTTCCCTTCATCCCCAACACAAATTATATAGTGCATACACACTGCAATCCTCGGAACGCTATAACTTGCATCGTTTGATTATTAACAATATATTGTTTGCATTTGAAACACCATCTTAACTATTTCTGGAAAACCGCACGTGACAAGCCGACTGCAGGAAGAGAAAATTGAAGTTACGGGAGTGGCTGAGCTGATGTCTTCAGAGCCCAGATCTTAACGACATATCGCCTGGTCGTCCGGTTGGGCGTACACACTTCACGATTTGCTCAAAATCATTAAAGTTATCTTCTCATCTGCTGTGCAGTACAGCAGGAGAGATGCAGGGAACGACACACGGGAGCTCACAAAAGTACGTACAAACTAGACAATGTGCACGATATGTCATTCCAATTCGGCTCAAAACGACAAATCGTCCATTATATCGTCTAGTGTGTACCCAGCTTAAGGTCCTCTTGCAACATTTTCAAGCATGCCAACAATGATTCTACCAATTTAAATAAGATCTGATACTGAGGCAATTTGTCAGTCTAGTATGATCAGTACAACAGCTAGATCCATATGTAATACTAGCTGAAGTACCCAGCATTGCCCAGGTTTGAATCTTCATTTTATTAAGTTAGATCCCAGACCAATTGTCACCCCTCTGTGAAGTTTTCATCCATATCCATACAGTGGAAGGCCCAGAACAGGCTCCCCGGGTCAAAGTTCTGCCCAGCGTACACCAACGGGAGGTCCAACCGGGACCTAATCTTCAAGTTATTAATACCACTTTCACAAAGCAATGCCGGGTTGAACCCGGGATTTTGTACACGGATCCATCCCGGGTGCGACCTGGCTGAGACCCCTTTCAATTGCCGGGTCGATTATGTCACCGCCATCACATGCTGAGCCGGCGCTTGGTGCCGGCTCTTCCTATGCAGCGACCCGGGTTACCCGTTTACACTGCACCGCGAGCTGGGTTGAACAGGTGTTCAACCCTGCTCTTTACCCGGGTTATTTCAACCTGGCTCTTTCACACTGCACAGTAACCCTGGTTGCTGTGCGTTCACGTGCAATAACAGTGTGAAAGGGGTATAAATTAGGCATCCCAGACCAATTGCCACCCTTCTGTGAAGTTTTCATCCAAATGCCCAGAACGAGGTCCCCCGGGTCAAAGTTCTGCCCAGCGTACATTGGTTTCAACCCAATCGGTGCAGGGGTGTCTGAATGCATAACCGGACAGACAAACAGACCAATGAATTTTATATATAAGATTTTAGCATTTATCAAAAATATGATTTGGGATAAAAGTGTGATTGTGAAATGAGATCTGTTCCTACACAGAGCAGACTTTATGTAAATACCTCCTAGTGTATGCCTTGTGTGCTTTAATGTGTGGGCCCCATAGAAAAAGATTGTAAGGACCCAATAGTGAAAAATGTATAGAACGCATGCAATTTTGACAAGGTTACCATAGCAGCTGCACTCCTTACCCCTGTAATTTTACCTACGCCGGGATCCCGGCATACCAACGAAGGTAAGCCGGGCGTGGACAGCTGCCCCCCCGGAAACTTAGGTTTAGGCAGCGGGGAAGGGGGGGGCTAGGGACTTATGGGGGTGGTTAGGGTTAGTAATAGTTAAAATACTTACCTATCGGGATCTTTGGTTGCCGGTCTTACGGCGTCAGGATTTGAATCGCCGATACCGATCCCCTTGCACCTATAGTAGTTACACCCATGCATACATACCTTCCAACATGACCCTTCCATCAGGTACAAAATGCTCTGCTCATAAACATCCCACTTAATTTATGATTGCAGCCACCTGTGCTGAAACAATTAACTTTGGAGTATAATATCTCTGTTCCCTTTTTAGGAAAGTACCTGGGCAAATTTGCATTATTAATACTATGATTGCCGAACATCCTGGTTAAAATGAAAAGAAAATAATATATACATGGGTATGTACACACATCATGGGGATGCCAGGGCAGGCCTGTGAGGGTTAATGATGCCGTAAGGCAGCCGCGGCTGATGTGTCGCGAATACAGCAATGTGAGCGGGGAATACGGGGAGCGCTGAGCCCGGGCCTCTGGATCGCTATGTCGGTGCTGCTGGCGCTGTTGCTGGGCCGCTCCCCCCTCCATGCCCAGAGCTGCTGTCCGGCCCGCAGGCTGCTGAGAGGACGCAATCTCGCCGCTGACGCCTGGGGCCGCCATGCGCAGGAGACATCCGTGCTGAGTGTCCGGGACGTCCCCGGGCCTACGGGAGGGCGCCCGGAGCCCGGCACTCACCTGGCCCGCTTACAGCACCGCCGCCCCGGCCACACGCAGCTCCTGAGCCCCGTGGCCGGGATCTGCTGCGGGAGGGGCCGGCTCTGGTCCGATAAGGCCGGTGACCCCTGCAGTACGGGGCAGGGAGAGGTCAGTCCCGCTAACCGGCCGCTCTCTGCACTGGTGAGGACTCCCATAATACTAATATACACCTAATATAATAGCCATTATACCATGTACTACTGTATAATACCAGCTATAACTCCTATAATACACCTCAGTGCACCTGTAATCAGCCATTATACCATGTACTACTGTATAATACAAGTCACATCTGTAATACCAGCTATAATTCCCATTATACTAATGTACACCTCAGTACACCTGTAATCCGCCATTATACCATGTGCTACTGTATAATACCAGCTATAACTCCCATTATACTAATATACACCTCCGTGCACCTGTAATCAGCCATTATACCATGTACTACTGTATAATACCAGCTATAACTCCCATTATACTAATATACACCTCAGTGCACCTGTAATCAGCCATTATACCATGTACTACTGTATAATACCAGCTATAACTCCCATTATACTAATATACACCTCCGTGCACCTGTAATCAGCCATTATACCATGTACTACTGTATAATGCCAGCTATAACTCTCCTTATACTAATATACACCTCAGTGCACCTGTAATCAGCCATTATACCATGTACTACTGTTAGCAGTCACATCTGTAATACCAACTATAACTCCCATTATACTAATGCACATATGACATATACCATGTGTACTAATTTAGTACTTATGTATAATACCAGTCACATCTGTAATACAGCTATTAATCCCATTATACTACTAATATACCTGACCTCACCTTCCATTATACCAAGTGTAATAACTCATTGCTAATATATTATCAGTCACATCTTACAAGCTATAACTCATTAAACTAATACACTTTACTGTACCTGTCCTATACTATAATGCAGGGGTTCCAAACCACGGTCCTCAAGGCACATTCAGTCCAGGTTTTGAGGATAGCCATACCTGAGCACAGGTGTCTTAATTAGTACCTCAGATATTTTGATTTAACCATCTGCGCTCAAACATGGATATCACTAAAACCTGGACTGTGAGTGTGCCTTCAGGACCGATGTTGGAAACACTGCTATAATGTGTACATATGACTGCACCTCTCCTATATGATAATGTGTACATATTACCATGTGTAATAACTCATTGCTAATATTTCAATCACATCTGTATTCAAAGTCTAAAGGCCCCCATACATCAGAGATTGATTGCAGCAATTTGCAATCGATTGTGTATAAGAATCTTTCCCTTTTTCAATCGATTGTGGCAAATCTGCACTCGACTGCAAAAAGGAAACCTTTTTATACACAATCGATTGCAAATTGCACGATTGCTGCAATCAATTGCTGATGTATGGGGGCCTTTAGATGTGTGGCCAGCTTAACTCTCATTATATTAATCCACTTTACTGCACCTGTCCTCTATGAGTTGGGTACGATATCCCGACGGGATAAAACAATTATTCAGAACAGTTAAAATACTGTACCTTATTTTCTTCAGGTCGGCATGCTAGAATCTTATTTTTTTTTTAGCCAAATAGATAAATAGGCTATAGTATAAATATGTTTTTAGAAATGTAGGAGTTGTACAATTGCAGATTGAAACTAATTTCTTGAGCAAGCTAATTTTAAGAATTCCTTTGAAAGGTGCAATGAAGGACATAGTATCTTTTTTGTTATTTATCTCAGATTTGAGATGGACAGGTAAGAACATCCTGTAGCCAACCAAATGATCAGGATCCTCTCAGCAGCATATATCATATCAGGAGATGGTTGCGGGGAGCTGTTCTGTGGTGTGAATATAGTGACTGTAGATAGTGAAGCATCGGGGATATATATAATTAGTTCCTAGATGTTCAGTTTGTTCTTTCCCCAGGGCAGATATAGCTTTTGGAAGAATATTGAGGGTATATTTACTAAAGTGCTGGGTTTTTAGAAGAGGTGCTGGCATTAGCAGCCAATCAGATCCTAGCTATTTTCTTCTAGATTAGGTGTTGGATAAATGTTAAGTAGAATCTGCTTGGTTGCTGTGTCTATATACCTGCACTTTAGTAAATATACCTCTTGGAGTAAACCTCTTTCTGCCTAAATGGTGCTCTAATCTCAAACATTTTCTTAACACTCTTGTGTCTTGCACATGGGAATGCCGAAACATGAGTGGGCTATTTCTCCCTCCCCTAGGCCTGACCTCTGTCAAATGATCCCTTAAAAATCTGACCTTGCCTCTCATAATGTAACACCAGGCCCCCTGCCACACGGCCTCTGGCTGCTGAACTGTGAGAGGATTATGAATTAAAGATAATGCACTCAATCTGTTTCTCCTGTTGTGTTTTGCAGTATGAAAACCCATGGACAATACCAAATTTCCTGTCTATGACCAGGATTGGGCTTTCACCCGTTTTGGGCTACCTTGTTGTTGGGGAGGATTTTAACATTGCACTTGGAATTTTTGCTTTTGCTGGAGTAACGGATTTGGTGAGTTATCAGTTCATGTGTTCATTTCATGCTTGATTTCCTGCAAAACCTGTTGACATTCTACACAAATCATCAGCTGAGGGTTAGGCTGAGGATGGGTACACGCTAGAGCAGAGGTTCCCAAACGTGGTCCTCAAGGCTCCCCAACAGTTCTGGTTTTTAGAGAGATTCATGGGTGAGCACAGGTGGTTAAATCAAATTGACAGATGTACTAATTAAGTCACCTGTGCTCAACCATAGATATCACTAAAACCTGCACTGTTGGGGAGCCTTGAGGACCACGATTGGAAACCTCTGCACTAGATAGACGATTTCTCAGACGATATGCCGAATTGGACCATTGTCCGCACCGTCTAGTACAGAGGTTCTCAAACTCGGTCCTCAGGACCCCAAACAGTTCATGTTTTCCAGGTCACCCAGCAGGTGCACAGGTGTATTCATTAGTCATTGACACATTGTAAAAGATCCACAGGTGGAGCTAACTATTTCACTTTTGATTCTGTGAGGAGACCTGGAAAACATGCACTGTTTGGGGTCCTGAAGACCGAGTTTGAGAACCTGTGGTCTAGTGTGTATGCACTATGCGCACTCCTGTGCGCCGTCATCTGGGTTGTTCGATGGAGCTACCCAGGTGCCGACCACAGGAAGCTGAGTGGCCCAGATGAACAATATATCGGGTGGTCGTTCACTGGGTTGTGCAGTATGTACCGCCCGCCCGATATATCGTGCCGTGGTACCATCAGTCGTCGCATTTACGGGTCACCTAGTGTGTACCCAGCCTTAGGCTACGGGAAGGGAGGGTTAGAGATGAGCACAAGGGGAGCGATAGAGGTTAGGAATATACTCACCAGCAGAAGCGCTGCTACAGATATGCCCAGCTACATCCTTGCCTGTAGCGCAGCAAATCGTGCCATGCGTGGCATGGGAAGGACTTCCGCGATCGGAGACGCTCATTTGCGTCTCTATAGGAATAAATGGGAGACGCACTCCCGCGATCGGAAACGCGCATTTGCGTCTCCATAGGATTGAATAGAGACTCACTCCCGCGGTCGGGGATGCGCCATAGCATATCGTGGCGCATAGCACGATGCGCGAGCAAGTTTGAGGCGCAATCAGCCACAATGAACTTTGACTCATCTGTATATCCCCCTAGAGTCATCATCACATGGAGCCGCCGGATCAGGTAAGTCACCACTACACCACAGCCATGTTGACATTCTCATGTCGACATGATAACTGTCAACAACATACACCAATAAAAGATGATGATAATATTAAACTTATTATTTTTTTAAGCATTTGTTTTAGCTGGGTCTGAAGATAAGTGATTGCCACAGTATGATTTACATGTATTTGTTTCTTTCAATTGAAGCAAGTTGCTGTAAACTCTGTGTATACCTCTTGGGTTGATAAAGTGAGGTGTTAAATAAGAGGTACACAACCTATGCTTCAGAATCCAAATGGGTCCCACAATCTGTTTTTGCTGTGACCTGATCATCTCATGCTCAGCACATTTTCTACTTCAGGGTCCATAGGGGGTCCACAGGGTTGACCTTGGGGTATAGGTTGGGAACCAAATCCGGGCACCACGCAGTTAAAGCTTTTAGCTCCCAGGATGCACTTGGGTCCACTCTCCCTATAACCCCACCCCCAAGCCAGAGGCACCTCAGTTTAAGTTGGTGCCCGGCCGGAATCGGGTCACCGTTTAGTGCAGTGGGGAGCTGATTAGCAGCCCCTAAGCTTTATTTTTTCTAAAGGACAGAGTTTTTTATTTTTCCTTTGGATTCTTCAGAGCGGCAGCGTCAGACTGTCCATAGGACGTCTAAGCTGCCGCTCCGTCACCCCGCTGGCGCTGAGACGCCAGTACAGATCTGGGGATCTCAGCGGGACCCCAGAGTCTGTACTAGCCGGACTCTGCGGGCGCCCAGGACTGCTGCCGGATCCACGGGGAGCAGGTAAGGCGCGGGTCACCGCTTGCAGTGATCCGCGCATTTGAAATGCAGTCCTGTGCCTCCGGTCTCTGGGGACAGACCGGAGGCGCCGGCAGTGGCGGCGGGCCCCCCATACCCCGTGTGTCCACTAGACCACCAGGGACTTAGTGTTCGGTGCAGGGAGCCGGCGTCCCGGGGGTTAATAGCCGGCCAGGGGAGACAGCCTTCCCTGTTACAGCGGCTCCTCCCCTCAGTTCAGCGCGCCTTTCAGTATCTATAGTCTGGCGTCGCTGAGCTGCTTCCTCCGCGGGCCACGCTTCTTCTGAGGTCTCCAGCGGCCATTTTCTCTGTGGTGCAGCAGAAATCTCTGGAGATGGCAGTTGGTCCTGTCCCCCTGCGTACCTCACCATCAGGTCAGTGTACACAGCGCTGTAGCCTTCCCAGACACTGAATCTGGGTAAGTTGCATGCAGTGTAATAGTGCAGTATATTATATGACATGTTTATGTATATATGTGTATATCTGCATTGTATGTGACTTATGCTAGTGCTGACTGTACTTTATTCTCTCACCTGTCAGTGTATATCTATCCCTTTCCTTATCTGCCCTAATACAGCTGTACTTGGGGTGGTTCTGAGACCTCACATTTATATACTTGTTAATATTTGTGAGGTTTGTCACATACTGTTGCGTGCTGCCCGTTGCCATATTTTGAGTGGAACTGTGTGTTGCATACGCTGAAAATGGGTCCCTGCAGCTAATTTTTAGTTTCAGTCAGGACCAGTATAGCGCTGCTTGATCACAAGGCTTGGTCAGATATGTCTGACCAGGAGATAGAGCGTTATACTGCACCCATTTTTACTATCCTGCAAGCCATGTGCTGCAGGTGTTAGTGCGGAGGATTTAACTCTTAAAGGGTTCTGTATGTGGCGTCATCGGGTGCCGGCCCCTTTCACGACCCCCTTGGGCGGTTTGTTTTCTCGGGATCCTCTTAATTGCGGATCGCCGGGCGGGCCCCATTGTTGTACCTCACTTGGGGTTACTTCACCATACTGCCCTTTTTCATCTCAGGGTATCTCGCAGTTTCTTGCACTCTTCGCCTGTGACACAGACTACCGCTCCCTACAGGGGTTTTTCGAGTATATGAATTCCCCCTGGTGCCACAATAGTCTGTCATGCCCCTTGCAGGGATTACCACAACAGCCACCCTGGGTGGATGTCGTTTTTCTATGAAACGCAAATTGGCGTGGTTGACGCCCTGTGCTTACTTCCCACTTGGCTCTACCGTGAACTGGATACTGTTTTGGACTCTTTCCCTCTTACACGGGGGGAAGCCTATCTCAAGTATTATTATCCCTGTTTTAGGGCTGGTAGCAGGTCCATTCTGCACCTGTATCATACACCCTCAGTATTACGTGCCTTTTGGGTCCCTGTTGCTGACTAGCGGGTGGATCGCATGGCGGGACTCTGGCTGTTGCCAGATATGAGGTATTACAACAGTGTTTGGTCTCCTGTCCCAAATTCCCTGAGGGTCATCATGAGCCCCTCCTGGGGTGGATGGGCGTGTTACTCGTCGGATTACAGACGTTACTACGCATCCCATTCCTGCGTGGTCGGATTCTTCTGATCCGTAGGTGGTAACTCTGCCTGAAATCAGTATACTCGCTTTCAGGGGTTGTTACCCATCCTACCATGGCGATAGCATGGTTGGTTAATACTATTGCATACTGAGCTGATGCATTTGTAATGTTTTTTCCCCTCCAACACGTCTGGGGTTCAAATGTATTTGGTTGCTCACGTAATATATGCAGTTGTCATAGGTGGACATGCCTATATTGGATACCAGCTCCTAATTTTCAGAGTTCCGGCTGCGACGGTATCCTCCGTAATACCCTATGGCTGCGCTCTGGGAATGCAGAGGTGCAGATACCATCTATAGGGTATATCTTGTTGGGTCCTGACCTTGACAGTGGCAGTACAAATTTCCCGCCGTCAGCTATGCTCACTACGGGGCCTCAGACTATTAAGTCTTTTTGTCCTCTGGGTCAGCCTAAAGGTCTGTTTCTTCATAGACTGTCGGCCTTTACAAGGGCCGACATATCCAGTTCCGAGCAGACCTGGACTGCCAGCCGATCCTGCTTCTGAACCTACGGATATATCGTCAGCCTGACGAGACAGGCCTACCACTGGGAGATGGCGATTTCTCAGTTTGCCCGGTACTAGTGTCTAGTTGCCGCGGCTACGTGGGTAGGAGGGTACGCACTCTCTTTGCTCAGGCGGCCTATTTCCATGTGATGGTACGCAGGCCCTTATTCGGAACAGGGCCTTACAAATCCAGAAAGCTATACAGTTGTTGCGGTAAGCGGAGCTAATTGGGCCATCCCCACTTTCTCAGCGAGGGACTGGTTGTTCTGCTTTCTTTCTGGTGCGGTGGCTGAATGGTCCTCTTTGGCCTATTCTCTGTCTCAATTCCCCAAACCAGTTCCTAAAGCTACCTGGGCTCAGGAAGCAATCCCTATGCTCCATCATACTATGTTTGGAACCTGGGGACTTTATGGTATCACTGGATATACAGGACGCGTGCCTACGGGTACTTACAGAGACCTTACCTCAGCATGGACTGAGGTTTGCTGTATCACAGCACTTACGATTTTTCGGGCTCTGCCTGTTGGGACTGCTCTCAGCCCCACAGGGGTTTACCAGCGTTTTGGATTTTCTGACAGTTCTTCTGTTCAGTATATACCAATGCTCCTGTACCTGGATGGCCTCCTGCTCTTAGCAGGATCACCGGGGTACTTTACAGCCGGGTCTGACTGACTGACAGGGGGGTTGACTGCAGACGTTTAATCAATGGGGAAAAAGTCCTCCCTGCATCCCTCTCTGGGTATTCTTCACCTAGGAGCCCTGCTGGATTCTCAGAATCTGAGAATTCTTCTGGCATAAGACGGCATCTCCACTCTTCCATTAGGAGTACATGGATGTCTGCGCAGTCGACATATGTCTTTACACTCTGGGATGCATGGTCCACTATTCAGTGTCTGCCTTTGGAAGGGTGGAATGGGCTTAGTTCCATTCCAGGCCTTTCCATAATTGGCTTATCTCCAGATGGAACAAGTTATTTCTGTCTGATCACTGTTCAAACGATGATGCTTTCCCCGGAGGCAAGTCGGTCCCTTTTCGGGTGACTATGGCCATCTCGTCCAGGGTATTCTTTGCTAAGGACAGTGTCTGGTTTGCATCCATTTCAGTGCAGTTGGATGTCTGTCGATTCCACCCTGTCAATTAACTGGTTGGAACTTTAGCCTGTCTTGGGCCTTCACTCTGGCATAACCCTTGTTTCCCGGTGAACCTGAAAAAGTTCAGTCCGACAGGGTCAGAACAGTGGCTTCCTTTTTAGCAATACTGTTCGTTGGGTGGCAATGTCAGGTATGTCATACATTCGGACATTGTCTGAGGGTCTCCTCCCGACCATCTCGACAGTGTTCATTTCAGGTGCTCTCCATTGGTAAGCGGGAGTCCTCAGCCGTCACGACGTGCATCCAGGGGACTAGTCTCTTCCCCAAGAGAGGTTTAATCTCCTGGTGAGCAGGGGGGGGGGTCCTCCTGAGGTGACCCTCATGGCCTTCTGACTCTATCACACTATGGTGTTACAGTCCAACTCTGGGGATTCTGAAGCAACCTTCAGTGACTCTTTGTCGGTGAAGTAGTTCTTCCAATTTGCATACCTGTGTTCTCCGGTGTCCATTCTTCCTCGAGGGAAGTGTTTCAATCGAGACGGAGATGCTTTCCTGCTGGTGGCTCCTGATTGCCCCAGATGTCAGGGGTACTTGGTTTTTCGGAGTCTCTCCATCGATACTCCATTCCTGATGCTTCACTGCCCAGACCTGTTGTCTCAGGGTCCTGGGGTTTGTCTTGGACCTGGGTCGTTTGTCTTTGACTGCGTCCCTACAGTGGTCTTACGGCTTCCCTGGCTTTGTCATCGTTGGAATGATTAGAGCACATGGATCAGTTTTTGCTGGGACCTACCACAAACTGTGGCAGCCATAATTCTTATGGTATTATACCTGTCGATATGATCCTCTGGTGTCCAGGATTTCCAGATATTCTGGCATTCCTTCCGGCTGGCTTGGGTTTCACCCTCGGCCTGGCCTTCCTGACAGTGCGGATCTCTACACTGTCAGTATGATTAAGATATGGAATTGCTCCGCTCTGGTATCCAGTTCATCCTTTGGAGTGTTTTCTGGATTATGCCTCCATTTGTCCTCCCTAGGGACTCCTTGGGAGTTAGTAGTGGTTCTTCGTTGACTCCGGGGAAAGTTAATGGAACCGCTGGTTGTGATTGCCATTACATGGTCTATTGCTTTTGGCTTTCTCTCTTTCTCTCAGGGAGTTTATATCACCCAGGTGAGTGTCGGAATTGGGAGCGTTCTCATGTGGCTCCCTCTTCTGGAGGGCA
This sequence comes from Taudactylus pleione, assembly GCA_031769625.1. Classification (NCBI taxonomy): domain Eukaryota; kingdom Metazoa; phylum Chordata; class Amphibia; order Anura; family Myobatrachidae; genus Taudactylus; species Taudactylus pleione. The sequence continues at coordinate 8,364,146 of JAUIMM010000205.1, forward strand.
TCTTGTCAGGGTGTGAGTTGCTCTCACCCTGTGTTTCTTCTTAGTGATTTTTAGGTTCCATATTATTCTGGAACTTATGGTGAGGCCATTCAGTCCCCGGTCTTATCGGCTGGTGTGGCCTCATTGACTGTGGTCCGGCCTCTGTGGATTTATGTGATCCGTTCAAGTTCCTGACGGAAATCGGACTCCTTATTGGTGGTCTGAGATTTCTGGTTTTAACAGGAAAGGATGGCCGGCCTATGGCCAAATGTTGGCTGGACGGCCTCGTATGTCTTCTTCAGGGGCCTACCCATGGGTAGGCCTTTCTGTTGTTGATGCTTGTTTTTTCTCGGGCCATGTAATCCTCGTGGGTGGCTCGCTGTGGCGCCTTGGCTGTTTTGCCTTGCTAGATGGCCACGTGGTCTTCTGCCCACACCTTTTTAAGGTTCTAGGCATTGGTTTCCTTTGCCTCTCCGGATGCTTCCTTTTTGGCGGCGGATTCTCCTCTCAGCACAGGAGCGTCCCCTCCCTTGGTTGAACTGCTTTGGGACATCCCCAAGGTCAACCCTGTGGACCCCCTATGGACCCTGAAGTAGAAAACAAGAGATATGGTAAGAACTTACCTTTGTTATCTCTGTTTCTACGAAGTCCATAGGGTCCACAGGGCGCCCGCCCTGACGCACCTGGCTTCAAATGGGCTGTGTGGCTGGTCACCGGTTTTCCGTCTCCCATTTCTGTGAGTATGGTTATCGAGTGTTCCAGTTTTCTCTCTCTTTTTTTCTCCTCCTTCGGCCTTTGGCTACTTACAAACTGAGGTGCCTCTGGCTTGGGGGTGGGGTTATAGGGAGAGTGGACCCAAGTGCATCCTGGGAGCTA